>JAVIWB010003065.1:0-40364 GCA_031893035.1 Dermolepida albohirtum
TCTAGAAATATTACGTAATACTACCCCCACCGCACCAGAAGTCACAACAGCTGTTAACTGCTGTTTAATGTGTCAGTAAATTTAGCGCAGGTGACAGTGTCTGTGTGTGCTTCTATTCTGGTAAGCAATTTTCCCTTCATTTAAATTATATATACAGTCTGGAATATTAAAATGTATTATCAGATAATATACATATAATATTGCCGCCATCTTGGTGTGCCATCTTGTTACAAAAATTTGAGCGCGATCTTGTTTTGAAAATTTGAGGCCCATTTTGTTTTTGAAAATTTAAGGCCCTTTTGACTTGGGATCGCCATCTTGTTTTTGGAACTTTTTCGACAGAAAATCACACCCTGTCTCGTCATATTGGGATCACCATTTTTAATTTGTAGTTAGATATACAGTCTGGAATATTAAAATATACTACCTGATAATATGCAGTCTTTAAATTTATTGCCGCCATCTTTGTGCGTCATCTTGTTTCGAAAATTTGAGGGCCATCTTGTTTTGAAAATTTGAGCGCCATCTTGTTATGAAGATTTGACCGCCATTTTGTTTTAAACATTTGGGGCCATCTTGTTTTGAAAATTTGGGCGCCATCTTGTTTTGAAACTATTTGATCGAACCTCATATGTTTATTTTTTTCAACATTTTGATTGCACCATGTATGTCGTGACGTCATTTGACGTAACCGGATGTGACGTCAGGTGACGTAACCGGATGTGACTTCAGACAACGCCACCCGATGTGAAATCAGGTGACGTCATTCCGGCGATGACACCAGAACCGGCCAAAGACATCTACTGTAATTCGTTTAACTGTTTTTTGACCCAATTCCGTTTGGTAAATACTCGCCACAACCCGCTTTATAAGGTTTTATATATAATCCATTTCCAATAGATATACCACAACCTGCTCTATAAAGTTTCAAATATAATCAACTACCTGCAGTTTTAGACTCCATAGCAGGATTATGACGTTTAGCTTCATTTAATTGATCCCTTTCTGCTTTAGCAGTATTAACTGCCTTCGCTATGGCTGCAACACCTCCACTTAATGAACCTAAAGCACCCAAAGCAGCAAACAATGGAATTAAAGACAAAAATCCACCTTTCTTGGGAACTGCGATCACTCTAGAACGAGGAGATAATATTCTTCTTCCAGACTTCACTAAACTATGATATGCAGCTTTCACATTAGCCAAAACACCTTTCCTCTTACCAATATGTCTTATTGCATTAAGTGCTTGCTTCATTGCTCGCATAAACGACATAGCACCACCAAATCAATTACCCCTTCTACTTCTTCTCCTACCCTTAGTTCTACTTCTTCTAACACTACCATCCCTTAGACTTTTTCTATACTTGCTCCTCATTCCCACACCCAATTTTGTTTTTCCTTTCATAGCAACAGCAACTAATAAAGCAGCTAATCTTTCTCCTAAACCTGCGTATTTACTCTTAATTCGCCCAATAGCCTTTCGGTATAATTTCTCGTCTGCAACGTGACGCTCCAATAAATCGTTTGAATAAGAATAATATATATCGTGTTCTTTCAAGCCTCATTCAAAAAATTCACACCCTTATCATCTCTTTCAAGACGTTCTTTTAATTTCGTTCCAGGACCACAAAATCTATATCCTGATACATGTAGTTCCACTGGAAGCTTATTTATGACAGTATTGAGCTATCCACTACCTTTCTTTCTCCTTTACCGAATTAAACTACTACGTTTCCACCTCAACCCCATCATATTAAAAATAAATCGTCTTCATTGATAACAAATGATATAATAACACATAACGACCAAAAGCAATAAATATATACACCTCATACATACAAGCCTCATACACATTCTGACTTTGATTTTTAAGACTAATGAAGAATATATATACTAATTTTAATTTTATAACAATTAATAGTAGGATTAAACATAAATAGAATAATTATTTATTATTATTTATTTTTAATGTGGACATACATATATTTTGCAATTTTATATTATTTTTCAAGAAATCAACATCATTATAAATTTTTGGCAACCCATATACGACTAACTCTTTCGTTATGCAAACACACTCAAACGTCACTTCATTAAACATTTTTTCTATTTCCATATTTATATCTCCTCCACGTCTACCCATACGATCCACCAATTCCTTATAAAATTCATAATATTTTAAGTTTGTTAAAGTGCTAATCGAGATTGCACCACATCTTGTAAAAGGCGTAATTCTAACAAACCTTCATACGCTAAATATAGAAACGTTCCATCTTTCTCTATTTTGAATATTCTAGTCGATCCATCAAAACATTCACTAGACATTTGCTAATTAAATCTACTAATAACTGGAAATACTCCATTGCAATATTCAAAATATTTTTTCAGTTTTGCAGTCTCTAATAAAAATCGATCCTACTCATCAACATTAAAAAGCACACATTGCTTTTTTTATGCCTACAATTTTCACCACAGGTATAAAATCAAAGTCTGGTGACAAACCAACATATATCCGCTTCGAATGACTTGTTCAAAAAGTATGTCCTTTCTCCTACTAAAGGTATATTCCAAGATGGTTCTCGTGCATTTTTCTGCACACACATATCTACTTTATCCCAGAAATCACTCGTCTGACCCATTTGACTAAAAAAAGCTTCTCTGCAAGGATTCACTTTATAATTTTCAACTTTATTTGTGAAATTACCTTCTTCAATACTGACATTTCTCAATTCACCGTTTTCAGTTTTCTGAAAACAATCAGTTTGTTCCTTCATATTAAATGAACGCTTTATGATAACTCACAATACTGAGAATATTTCTATAACTCTACCTTTATACATCTTTCTTCACGCACGTAATTATTTTTTGACTTTCATCGAGCTCAGCCGATTCTAAAACCACATTGATCTTGGAATTAATTTGCAATGGTCTAAAACTTACTAACATCCTCGGACTTAGCCGATTCTAGAACCTCCTCATTACCTTCGACATTGAAATGACCTTAACCTTGAAGTGATCTTAACACTGAAACCTCTTCGGACTTCTAGAACCTCTTCATTGACCTCGACCGTTCCCACATGCATTGTGGTCAAGGTCATGAAAAGGTTCGATAATCGGCTGAGTCCCTCTACTAAAGTGTTGTTTGACTATATCTATATCTATAGTCAGTATATCATCAAATATTATCACAGAATAATTAGAAACTTGATCAGGAGTTAGCATATCATTTGCATCTGTATATTCTTAGTAACCTATTTCAGGTACAGTCTGTAATAAGCGCCGAAAGTATTCATATTTTTGCTGATGTAGGGATTTGCAACATATATAAACACTTTTGAAGCGAAATGCATTGGGGTGTAGTAATAAAGTAGGAAGGACATTTGTTTTTCCACATCCCGAAGGCCCTACAATTAATACTATTTTACATGTACCGTCAAAAAGAGTACTGTGTCGTGTAAAACTTATTGTATAAAATACAAAATTGCAGTTATATACAGGTAATGATAGTAATGATAGTAATAGCACTTTTATCAGTATCAGCCGGGGTATTTTTATCAACTACTCTGCGATAAATACCAAGCAACGAACCTATTGAATTTTCAAATGAAAAATCAACTACCACCGTAGAACTCAAATGAACTGTAATAGTATTATATTACTAGAACCATTTAATACAAAATAACCACCTTCTTTAATTCGCAAATGTTAATCAATATGTATAGTTTCCTAAATCACCTATCTCGTAAGTACCCTCAGGAAATATTTTGTTCACACATTGATAAGGAACACTCACCATAGATTTATAACGAATTACATTATTATGTGATACTATATTTAGAATTGAATTATAGATCTGCAAACTTAACATACACATTTCATATTAGCCACATAAAACGGTTATATAGGAGGATCCAATGTACATGACATGATCCCCTTCCAGATAACAGAAGTTAAATCATTCATACATCCATTATCATGATCCATCTCTATATATTTATGCCTTTCCTATATAAAGAACATTATTTTTCACATTTACACTTTCACTTAATTAACCATTTCAAAAACGGTAAACACAAATGACCCCAGTTTACACTAATATCTTGATATCTTCTATAATTATACCCTATAACACCATTACCATTCAATAAGAAATACTTTTCAACTTGAATCGCAGGTTCTAAATCTCCATAACTATCAAAATATCTTTGTACATCATTATTTTTCTTATATGTCACCCAATGAGTCCATTTTCAACATTTTCTTAGAAATTTGTTAGTTCTTTCTCCTTTTTATGTACAATTCTTGGTAAAGCATCTTTACTAAACATACCTCGAAATTTCCTCTTAACATATAAGTATTTCCATAAATCATTTTCAATTAAAGGTCTTTAAGGTAATTCATTTAACCGTTTTTGACTCGATTCCGTTTGGTAAGTACACTCCACAACCCGCTTTATAAGATTTTTTATTTCGCTACGATGGTAGTTTGACAAACAAAATAATTTTTATTTTTCAATATATTCTCCTAAAAGAGCATTACATTTATTCCAACGGTGCTCCAATGCCTTTATGCCATCTCTAAAATGCGATTCCGGAAGGCTTGCAAAATACTCATTTACGAAGATGATAAGCTCGTCGTTAGACGAAAATTTCTTTCCACCTAGTGCCGTTTTCAATTTTGGAAAAAGGTGGAAGTCGGAAGGGGCTAGATGCGGCGAATAAGGCGCATTCGGTACTAATTGGAAATGCAACTCGTGGATTTTGGACATGGCAACTGTACTGGTATGCGAGACCATTTCTGGCCGTTTAGCACGAATCTCAACATTTAATTTTTGTAGAAGTTCTGCATAATATTGTACGTTTATTGTGGCGCCTTTCTGAAGGTAATCAATGAGCAAAATGCCCTTTGAATCTCAAAAAATTCATGCCATCACCTTGTTTGCCGATAAAGTGGTTTTCGCTTCCTTTGGAGGTGCAGAACCACGTTCTAACCATTGTTTCGACTGTTGTTTAGTTTCGGGTGTACTGTAGTGTATCCAAGTTTCATAGCAAGTAACAAATCGCCTACAAAAATCAACCGAATTCCACTTATAAAGGTGCAAAGACTCATTCGAAATGCGCAAACAAGTGAACTTTTGATCAGTCGTAAGCACTCACGGCACCCATCTGCCGAAAGCTTGGAAAGGCCCAATTCTTTCTTTAAAATGTGGTGTACGCGTTCTGTTGAAATGTTTACCGTGCCTGCTATCTCTCTCACTTTAAGTCGTCGATCTTGCGTAATAATATTATGGATTTTTATAATCATTTCCTTAGAAGTCACGATTTTGGGTGCTCCAGAGCGCGCTTCATCAACACAGCCTGTTCTACCACGTTTAAATTCATTTACACATCTACTTATTGTGGCGGATGATGGAGCATATTTACCTAATGTTTCCCGTAACTCATCTCTTATTTCGGTAGCTTTCATACCCTTAATTACTAAGTATTTATTCACCGCAAATCAACCGATTTATCTAAATATCGGAATGTAAACATATAAATAGGCAACCTAAATTACAGTGCATTTGTTTTACCAATTAGAGCGCCACCTATGTGTCATTCTCACTACTTGTCAAACTATCCTCGTATAGTTGCAGCACTTGCACCTAAGAACCTAAAGCACTCAAAGCAGAGCAAACAATGGAATTAATGGCAAAAAATCCATCTTTCTTAAGAACTGAGATTACTGTAGAATGAAAATGTAATATTCCTCTTCCAGATTTCACTAGACTATGATATGCAGTAGTAGCCAAAACACCTTTCCTCTTACCAATATGTCTATTGCATTACGTGCTTTCTTCGTTGCTCGCATAAATGACTCTCCAATAAATCGTTTGAATGAGAATAAAATATATCGTGTTCTCTAGAAGCCTCATCCAAAAATTCACACCCTTATCACCTCTTTCAAGACGATCTTTTAATTTCGTTCCAGAACCACAAAATTTATATCCTGGAATATGTAATTTCACTGGAAACCTTTGTTACAGTTTAATATGTACGTACATATAATATATTTTACAATTTCATATTAATGTTTTCCAATAAATCTACATTTCTGCAGTCCGTATACGACTAACTCCTTTCTTTTGCAAACATACTCAGACGTCACTCCATTTTTTTCTATTTACATATTTACATCTCCTCCACTTCTACCCAAACGATACACTAATTTCTTATAAAATTCACAATATTTTAAGTTTGTTGAATGCGCTAATGGAGATTCCACCACATTTTTTAAACACCATCCAACAAATCTTCATATGCTAAATATAGAGGCGCTCCATTTTTTCTATTTTCATTTGCACTATCGAGAATTACATCACCAGAAAGAGAACCAAGAATTTCAAAATACGCAAGATCAAAAGTACTACAGAGTGGAATGTACAGAGAATGAATTTTCCGCCGAGGAAGAACACGATAATAAACAGCTGAATAAAGAATACGTAAATGTTCGTATAACAGCCTCGGAATTGTTGACAGAGATGAAATTAAGTTAAATACACATATTACGTAAAAATCGCCATATATCATATTACCTGAAATCAACGCAATATTTTTAATCGGTACTGGCGCTTCAAGATCAATGATGAGTTCGAGAAAGATAAGTGAACATTTTTACGATTATATTAAATATGTTTTACAGTTCAAACAGCTCAGTCGAAAACATATGATTGTGTGATTGAAATTCCTTCAATGAAAACTTTTAGAATTATTTCACAAAAACATAATTTCCACGTATTTAATTTCTCTGATAAATATGACTGACTCATTAAGTATTACTCTATTAGAACAATTACGTGCGAATATCGACATTAAAAAAAAAGGTTTGGGAACAAAATTTGGTTACATTCAGGTACATTTTGAACATAACAAGCTTCAACGAACATCCAATTGAATTAAATAAATGTCCAAAGTCCAATTTCAGTGGAAGAGTACCAAGAAACGCCGTTTATAAATAAATCTGTTCAGTTAACACGGCAAGAAGTAGAGCATATGCAACTATAAGGTGTGATGAACAAGCTTGGACTAAAACATTTAAACGACGAAGAGAAGAAAACAGTATAGAATTTATGTATTAAATTTAGGAATATATACTATTACGATAAATTGCCATTAAGAATCACTAACGAGGTGAAACATCAGTTGCATATGAAGGAAACGTCTGTATACACCAAACCGTATAGAAAACCGTCTTGGCAGACAGAGGGTAAATAAATTATTAGAACAGGATATTATTCAAGAGAGTCATAGTCCTTGGTCCGCTCCTGATAGTATTGTTCCAAAAAAATGGACGTCTCAGGAGAAATAAAGTACAGGATAGTAATCGATTATAGGAAGCAGAATGAAAATACAATAGACGACAAATACCCAATTCCAAATATAGCGGATATTCCAGATAAGTTTTTACGTTCTTAATATTTGACTACATTAAATCTCGCCTCTGGTTATCACCAGATAGAAATGGGCGAAAAAAACATTCCGAAAATCGTATTTAGTACAGAACACAGACACACTGAATTTCAAAAAATGAGTTTTAGCCTTGAAAATGCACCGCTTTCTTTACAAGGGGCAATGGATAATGTACATAAAGGGTTACAAAATGATATTCGTCATGTGTATTTAGACAATTTTGTTAAACTGGAGAAAGTTTTTACCATATTTAAAAAGCAAACTTAGCAATACAACTTGACAAATGCGAGTTCCTACGTAAGGAAGGCTTATTTAGGGCATGTGATTACAAGAAACGAAGTACAACCAAATTCAAATAAAATCGAAAAATTCAAACGATACTCGTTGCCAAAAACTACCACGGAAGTAAGAAAGCTTCTTAGGACTTGTCGGCTATCACAAATTCATTAAAAATTTTGAGAAGATAACCAAACCACTTACGAATTGTCTCAAGAAAGGTAAGAAAATTGCTATCGATGGTAAATTTAAATCAGCCTTCGAAAAATGTAAAACTTTATTTATAAATATACCAATTTTACAATACCCAGAGTATAGTAAAACGTTTATTTTAACAATCGATGCGTCAAATGTCGCATTAGGGGCTGTATTATCGCAAGGAAAATTAGGCAGTGACAAACCTCTCTGTTTTGCTTGAAGAACATTAAGCAATACCGAGAAACAATATTCAGTTACGCAAAAAGAACTATTGGCAATAATTTGAGCAACAAAATATATTAGACCTTATTTATACGGTCGCAAATTTATAATGTACACTGATCATCGACACCTTGTGTGGTTATCGTCACTAAAAGAAACTAATTCGAAATTAGCATACTGGAAAATAAAACTCGAAAAATGTGACAATGAAATGATCTACAAGAAGGGCAAATGCAATACAAATACACACGCTCTATCGAAAATAAAATTAAATACATTTGAAACCAATTCGGTACACGCGAAAGTAGACGATCATACGCGTGAATTATCGAATGACGCAAACGACGAACAATTACAAATAATCGATATTGCACTAGAACAATTATTAAATTAAAAGAGAGAAACAGATGATGAAATGAGTGAAGATACAGATACAGCAGATGAACAACCAAGTCTATCAAGACAACAATCTCCAAATGAAACTCCTAATAACATCGTCCATTCAAGTGTTATCAACGAACAAAAAATATAAATAGGCTTGTATGGATGAAGCTATCGATGTAAGAACACCACAGTATCATATCGAATGGACATATATACTACAAAGCAATATATCGCTTCAACAATGACAAGGAAAAAAAATATATAAAGTACAATTACCAGAAGACAAAAATTGTGAATAAATCTTTCAGTTTATATGAAAATACATGAGTCAGGGTAAATATTACCTTTGGTTCAAACAAGAACAATTATATAATCGCTTCTGTAAAGTATATATAGAAAACTTTAATAATAACGGTCCTAAATTATGTATGTCATTTTATGTATGTTAAAATTAAAAGTTAGCAGAACGAATTAATTAAACAAAATTATGAAGAAAAACGAAATCATCATGGTATCAACGAAAAGTTAAAGCAATCGCAAAGAATTGCATAGATCTATTTACATACACATTTATTGAGTAAATTATTCCTTACTTTAGTTGATACATTTATAAATTAGGATCAGAAATTGAAATAACTAGTAAAAGTGCAATTAAAATTTGCGGCGCTCGTATTACATACTTTTCAATATACGGAGCTCCGGAACAAACTGTAACAGACGGAAGTCTCGAATTTAATAATGAATTAATACAAGAACCTTTAGACAAACTTAGTTTAAACTTCACACTATCTTCTTTTGGGCTTCCGGGCTGGAACCGCGTCACTGGTATAACTGCCGACGTTTCGTACCCACTCGTATGGGACATCTTCAGGGATCAACTATTGCTATTGTTTGTTGTTATATACCAGTGACGCGGTTCCAGCCCGGAAACCCAGAAGAAGATAGTATGGACCACGACCGCGGAAGTCTGCGTACAAACTTCACGTTTGAATACCACAGGATCCAAACAGTAATGACACACATTGATTGAACACCTGAGATTACTCAAAGCTCAAAATAAAGACGAAGAAATAGAAAAATTAATGAAATTAGCCATTATAACTTTCAATAATTCAATACATGCAACATCAAACCCAACACCGTTAGAAATAAGTTTCGATCATACAAAATTAAAAGATCCTTTCGACATGTATTACGACGAAAGATTTTACAATTTTTTTCATTTAGAGAACATTCTGGATGACTTATATTTCTATACGACAATTTAGGTGATAAAATGCAAGAAAACAAAATAGAATGTACGAGATTAACAAGCAAAACAAAATTTTGAAAGTCAAACCACTTCAAATAAATCAAAAGGTATACATTAAAGAATGTCAAATAGAAATAGAATATCGTATATATATATATATATATATATATATATATATATATATATATATATATGTATATACCCTATACTATACCCTATACTTTACAGAATCTGTGGATACGTCCACGGAACAGCAGAAAATGTAAATGCAAAGAAAATCGAGAGAGCGATTATTATTATTATTATTACCTATAAAATTGGGAACAGCTCATAATTAACGCACACATTGAAACCTTGTGAATATATACAATTTAGAGAATTTAATCGTCGAAATCGAACAAATCGAAGAATATTACGAAATAGAGAGATCTATCATCGGCAAAGAAAACTGGCATCCGAATCAAATAATTGAAATTAAAAATTACGAAAATATATTTAATCATGGAATAAAAACAATGAAAATGAAATTAAGGCAAATACTTTCAATAGACAGAAGGAATGCCAAAAGAGGAGCATTCAAATTTAATGGAAATATTATTATAAAGGCAAGAGGACTACAAAGGTATGATGAGGCAATTTAAAATATCTATAATCAAAATAAAATCAAAGATGTTGCACAAGAACAGATAGCATTAACATTGAAATCAAATGTTTGACACCACTGTTAAACTTATTCAAGATAATCATATATTGCGCGACAGAATAGCAAAATTGTAATTAGAAATTTTAGAATACATCGAACACGAAACAACAATTCAGATTGTATTTGAACAAACAGTATTGTTAATCGGAATGACAAATGAAGTAGTATATTTCACCCATCAATTATTAAACCGAAAGAATTATTAAATTAAATTAGCAACTTATTATTACCCGAAAACTTAAAATCGCGTAGAAAGATTAATATATCATACAAAACTTACATATAATTGAGTGGTTCAAGTCGAACCCTACATTTACTATCATTTATATCCTCTTCCTATCCAATTAAATTCACCGTAATTAATCCTAATACAAAATATTTGATTATAAATAATAAACAGTATGTAAGCTCAAATGAAAAATGCAATGAAATTAGCTATGAAGAATTTATTTGTGAATATCAAAGTATACATCGAATAAATAACGATTCACCATGAGATTGTTAATTTTCTGGAATAATTACACAATGTGCGAACATAAAATAATGGAATACAAGCGTAAGGAAATTATAAAATTTCCCAAAAATCAATTGATCTTAAACGTTCCAAATAAAATTAATATTGTCAAACAATGTGGCCCAGAAGAGGATATCGAAATTATCAAGGCAACATATTTATGTAAAATCTTAATAATCCAAAATATATTAACTGGAATAAATATATTAATTTGCCAAAAATCAACATCTACTCCTACTAGAGTAAGAAAAGAAGAAAGGTAAAAATATGAAATTTATGAATGTTCACACGAAAAATTGAAGAAGGTTCAAGATATCGACTATGTCAAACTCCATAACAGGTCAATCACAATTTGTAGCACTTTAACTATTGTAATTCTGTTATAGGTTAGGTATTATTTTGGCGAAAAAGACAGTTATAAAAAAATTTTCATAAGGTCAGCAGGAGCGCAGACTGTTCCAGGGAATCATTCGTTGTTTAGTTAACGACCTTCCAACGTTGTTTCCCATCTAAGGGGGGAAGAATAACATGTTCATACATATATAGACAGCAATGTATAAATACAATATACATATAGGCACGTAAGTTATAGATAAGAGCGTTCTTGGAAATTATTGTACAATGTAAAACATGTTAAAAGTAAGTTGACATAGAAAATGATTTTTAGAATTATACAGACTGTAATAGAGAATACACCTCTCATCTATTGTAGTTTCGTAAAATTTCTCATTAAATAGTTTTTAAAAAGTAAAATCTAATTTAAAATTATTTAAATTACATACAATAAGATAGATAAATACGATAAAATTAAAAAATTTCAAACTTATTTCGAAATGTTATAATATAGAAAATATATGCAAGAGTAATATGTTTTGTTTGTAAATATATTATAAATATTCTGTTTTTGATGTCGTCATTTTTAACGCTAATGAGATAAATGCATATAAATCGTTTCAAAATAATGTCCACCAACATAAAACTTTTAAAAAATGTTTGGGAAACTTTAAATTTATATTTAATTCATTAATTGATTTCAATATTTATTATTTTTTTAAATAAAGGCGCAGTTTACAAATGACTAGATTCATATTAGTTTATGATTAAGGATTTTCTTTGAAAAAATTTACAGTGAAAGAATTACTTCATTGATGACGAATCCTACAGTTCATTACAATCTTTTATGTAAAATGTGTAAATTCATGCGATGACCTTAGTGAATTATCAGTATTATCTTCTGTCATTAGATCTAATGTAACGATAAAATGATAGCACGATAATTTTCCATTTCTCCGTCTAAATTAAATTATATAGATAAATAATGACTCTTTAGGACTTGTTTTTATCAATCGCGCAGATTTAAGTATTTCTGTAGTTTATTTTATGTGTTAAATAGATCCGTTAGATAACATAGATAGAAATAAAGAATAAATACTGCACCATTTGAACCAATTGTATATAGTTAGAAACAATCGTTTTCGAACATATGTATGTTTGTACATGATGTCTTGGACAAATTTAGAATTAATAGTATGCTAAAATCTAAGTCATACCACATTTAGATCACTGAAGGTTGATATATAACCCCTTGCCACAATAATTTTCGTTTTCTGTATACTTATTTCGACAACTAAGTTGTCATCATCAGCAGATAATTAAACAGTGTCGCACCTGGACAGCTACGGTAAAAATACCCGTACGAAAACAAATTCCGCACGCGATCCGTACCGCTGAAAGCCAAAACATACACTGAGTGTATTTTTTCATGTTGTTGATTGCATTGATGTTAAGATTGCTTGTCGTTGAGTTTTTTTCAGTATATCATATAATTCTCACCTATTAGAAAATCTAAACAAACTCTTTAGAATATACAAACATTAAAATAGTCCACGAACCGAAAAATACAAACAAATCCTTCTTTACCAAAATTGAACATCGAACACCTAAAAAAAAACAATCACACAGTATATATAAAATAAAATGCCAATGTTGTGAAAGTACATACGTAGGACAAACAAAACAATATCTACAAAAAAGAATTTATGTACACAGCTTGAATAGCGACAAAATAAACGCGAGAAATTTATCCAAACATGTTTTGGAAAGAAAACATGAATTCAACTTCAATAATACTGAAATTCTTGAAATATAGATTATAACAACAACTACAACAAACGCATAATTAAAGAAATGATGTATATAAAAAAAGATCGAAACGCAGTAAACGATAGAAGAAAAATTATCAATCTCAATCATCCATATATGTATGTAAGTATAAACGCACTGAAACACCGTCTAATTTTGTTAGTTTAAATGTTTTTGTAAATTTACAATATTTTCAACAGAAAAAATTGTACGTACTTATAAATATTAATGTATTCTCAAAGAATATAAAGAAACTATAAACATTAAATAAATATATATATATATATATATATATATATATATATATATATATACAATCGATATATTATAAGAAAAACAATTAAATAAATAACTTGATAGAGAATAAAAAACCCGGAACGTCACTAATGTGAACTAAGGGTCGAAACATCCAAACACGAAAGTATAAAATTTATAGTTAGAATTAAACGACCAACATATTAAAAAAGAAAGAATACAATAAAATACATAAGGAAGATAAATTAGTTATTAGGGAGGAAGAAATTATTAATGAATGTCGGAAGTATTTTAAAATAATCCTTGGTAGGGAAGACGGTACTGTTGAGATAGTAAGGACGATGAAGGCAGAGGTGGACAATCTTATGGAGCAAATAGAAGGTTGGACATTTGAGACTGCGATTGCCACGGTTAAAATGGGAAAGACTCTAGGAAAGGACGGTATGAGAATAGAACTGGTAGAAGCCATGGGAATGCAAGGCTTGGAGTTGCTGCATAAAATATTTTGCAGCCTCGTGGAGAAACAGAAGATCGAAACTTGAATATGCGATTTTGTATGGTATCCCTACTATCATGTCCATAAGAACATTTTGAAAGCTGTGCAACGACAGTTTTTAAAATATCTCTCCTATCGAGTTGATGGCTTTTATCCAGCACAGGGTATTGACCAGTTGGAACTGCGGCAACAGTTTGATGTCACCTCCCTAGAAAACAGACGCATTTCAACTGGTTTAATATTTTTATATAAACTTTTACATAATGACGTCGGTTGCCCTTCTCTCCTTCAAGAATTGAATTTTAACATTCCTCGATTGTCGCTTCGTCATCACATTACATTTTCCTGTCCTGTTGGGCAAATAAATAAATAGAAATAAAAATAGAAATAACCCTCGAGATTGAGAAACGGCTGTTATTGTGCCAATATGTAAAAAAGAGGTATTTAGTAAATGTAACAACAACTATGTATTGAGTCAAGTAGGAAAGATGTACGAAAGAATCCTTGAAAGAAGACTAAGAGAAATAAATGACAGCTCGCTTTCAGAGAGGGTAGAGAAAGTGGACATTTAATCTTCTGCTTGGGCAACTGGTATCTAAAACGTTAATGTATAACAAGAGTCTTTATACATATGTGTCCGTGGGATGTACTATAGAAAAGTGGAATAGAACAATATTTAATAGATGCAATTAGAGAGATTCTATAAGAATTGCAGAAATATTATAAGAACTGAGAATAGTACATCTAAATAACAACCTAAATAATTCAAAAAAGTGTGAGACACGGGGAATCTTCAGACCTCTATTGTTTATAACAGTTATATAGACGTTAAACACCTCATTTGATTTATACTTTCATTATTTGCTCATAAATTACATTGTTTGTATATACCTAAAATGTTTCGTATTTCCGGCATTGTCCATACAGAGTCCCCAAACCTCAAAGTTTGTCATACATTTTGTGTAAACTCAAAATACCTAAACATTTAGACTTCTAGTGCAGTGACTACAAGATCAGTGAAGGTATAGTACTAAGCATGTAATACCACACTAGACTGTTCCAATATATTAGTTTTATTGCTTCATATATACTTATACACTTCAGTTTAAGATAAGGTAAAATGCTATACAATTTTAGACTAAACGTTGCACATGTATATTTTATATTATTATTAAAAAATATGTTAATCGATTTGTTCTCCCCCCTCCCCTACTTTTCTCCCCGTCACATAACGTTATTTCAAGATCATTCGTTTCTACCTTTAGCAATTTTCTATTAGTTGTAACATTTTACAATGTTAGTTTGTCATAAGCCACATTCGAAATATTTACACTCACACCATACCCGATCTAAACTTTGCAGGCAATACACATTTAAGTGGCTTTATAGATTGTTATAATCGTTTTGAAGGAAAACTTCACAGTTACTTCGCCAATTTGTCAGTATAAACAAAGTTTATTTTTTTACAGCATCGATTGGTCATTTCGTTTACATGCAATAAATGCTCTTATTTCGAATTGATACCCAATTTTTACCAACTTGAAATCTCATGTTTTTACGGTCGAATAAGATGACTGCACAAACAAAACATTTCCAGAAATTTATACCTTTCTTTGCTAGTTCTTTACAAAATATATATGTTTTGTCTATTTACTTCATTGTGTTTTCGTAACCACATAATTTCAACATTATATTTAATTTCTTTCCTCTGTTACTTTCTTACCTTTGTCGTGAACTTCAAAGGCACTAATAAAGCGATTGTTTTTCACAACTGCATTAAACGTTTATCATACCCAATTAATATTTTTCTGTTTAAATAACTGGGTTTATTTTGAATATTCTCACAATTACATACATTCTTTCATAACTTACGGCACTATTGAGTGATTTATGTCAACAAAATGCCAAATTTTTCCTGCAGATTTACCATTTTTAATTAATGATACAATTAATTTTCTAATATAAATAGATACAATTTCTTTTCTGCCCTAATCCATACATATGTATATATGCGTATGTACATAAAATTCAAATAAAGCTTTCATTTTTTCATAATTATATAGTATATTTAGTTTATGTATGTATATATATATATATATATATAAACTAAATATATAATGCGTAATGGAATACATTTAAAATACTAAATTGTAAAGGTAAATATCTTGTGTGTACGTGTATAAGTGCTAAAATTGCACGTCAGATTGACAAATTTCACTGACCTTCCTTAATTTATTTAACATTTAAGAACTTGAGTTCGTTGTCCTTGTTATTAGATTCTGTCTATTTCTATTATAGTTCTTATTTTATTCAAAAAAACAAAGATTAATTTTGATAAAAAATGATACCGTCATAGTATCAACATACAATTGATAAAATTATGCAACATAATATTATTTAAATCAAATGGAACATCACTCATAAATGCCCTGCTCTAAATAGGTTTATAACAAGATCTACGTGATATATCGCACATAGGCAAATTGATATTGCACAGATGCTGAGTTAGCTTGGACGAGTGTCGCTTTTGCAAAAACAAAACCCCGTGAATTAGAAAGTACATACTTTACGTATTACTGTATTATTTGTACAAAACGAATATGCAAAATTTGTAAATCCCACAGTTTTTCAAAAATAACATCTTACGTTAGTTGGAAATTTTAATTTTGCATTACTGTCCAACATCATTTCATCAATTTAAAACATTGTGACGCAACCGGAGTGGGACTAATCTAAACGATAAAGAGAGGGAGAGAATTACCCAACTATATACATGTGTTTCAACAAGTGTAGATATCAGTTCGTGTCAGACAGCTGTTGTGGGTATTTTAAGTAAACGTATTCGATTTAATTTTTAAACTAAAAAGCCAATATGTGCGTGAGAAATACTGTGAAGAATAATATTAGAAAATTTACACCTAACACAATTATGAAGAATTTTAATTTAAATCAAGCAGAGCACGAAGATA
Organism: Dermolepida albohirtum; assembly: GCA_031893035.1. Classification (NCBI taxonomy): domain Eukaryota; kingdom Metazoa; phylum Arthropoda; class Insecta; order Coleoptera; family Scarabaeidae; genus Dermolepida; species Dermolepida albohirtum. The sequence goes on from JAVIWB010003065.1 coordinate 16,860, forward strand.
ACTTTAAAGATATCTTGTCGGAGATGACCCGCATTACAAAGGAGTTCTTCTACACGTTAGATGATCAATATAACAAGTTCCAAGAGACGGCTTTCTATAAGTAAGTGTATATCAGGACGTTATTCTGAATAAAATAGTGACAGTGCCTATAAAAAGATTGCTAAAGTGATGTTTTTCTGTTATTTTTAGAATATTGTTTAAAACAACACAACCAGCCCATCTAATAACATTATTAGCAATAACTACAATCGCATTTTTTATGTTTCCTACTGAATATAAACGTGACGAGCCTTCCAAATTTTTCAATTTCTTGCACGTGATGTCTTTCTCTATGCATTTTGGTGCACAAATATGGATGACATTCGTCTCAGGGCTGTCTTTGTATTTTGCATTACCACGGCATAATTTCGGGCAAGTTCAGAAAGTGCTATTCCCAAAATACTTTCTTCTTAATTCTATATTAAGTCTCATCACACTGATAATATACTTAAATCATCACAACACTGAACTGTTTACACGCGAGGTATTTGTTCAGGTATGGATTAATTTTAACGGACTATTTTTCTTGTTACTAAGTGAATATTTTGTATACAGGCTGCAGCAATGTCAATTTGCTTCATGACTGAATTGGTAATAAGACTGTACTTCACTCCACCGTTATTAGCATTTATGACGATAAAGACCGAAATGGAGAAGAATGCTGGCGTTGGAATGGAAGTTGGCAAACACGATCCTGGAAATTTAGCTAAATGCCCAAAGTACATACAAATACATAAATCATTCCGCAGAACACACATGAAGATTGCCATGGGAAACGTATTAACAATGGCATGCACATTGATACATCTCATTCACATAGCAAATAAAATTTCAGTATTATGAATTTTATAATTATATACTTAGTATGTGGTTTGTAAAATAAGTATTAAGACTTATTTGCTCAATTTTTCATATTCGTGCATATTTATTTTGTAATTATTTATTTGTTGTATGTTTTATAAAAAAACGTACTTCCCAATTGGCATCTTAAATTATATTAATTTAAACCAAAGAATTCTCATATATCATGTAATTTACGGCTTTTTGTAAAAAATATAATAAAATGAATTTATTTAAACTTGTACTACTTTTATTTTTATATGTCCTTAAAATGTCATTGAAAAGGGTCTACGTTACTTACCTAACGTTGCAAGTTGTCTGGATAAAAGATTTGTTTGTAGAATGTTATCTCTCTCTTACTCGCTTTCGTTTTCTTTAGATATACATACATATGTATATCCTTAATATTCGTTACGAGACAATAAGTTATTGTTTTACAGTGATCTAATTATCAGTGGTATGGGTGGAAACAAACCATACGTAACGTAATTAACATTTGCGTAAAGCTAATAAAGTCAATCCTTCATAGGATAGTTCATGTGTATGTAAGTACTTACAATAAAATATACTAATTATTACTAATTGTTGAACATAGTGAATGTAAATAAAATAACATACAGTCACAATGTTATAAAATAAAAAATCTAAGGCTATGCTTATTAATAATAAAGAAAAGAATCATAATTACTATTTAAATGTTAAAATTATGTGCCTTAAAGGAGACATAATTTTTATATCAAAGTATCAACACGAATATGCTTAAACAGACACTTGCATATATATTTGTTTGTATTTAGCCCTCAAGACATTTTAACAGAAATTTTCAAAACAGGATCTACATCACACACACATACCCACGTCAAAGCGCGCGCGCACGTACACACACACACACAAGCAAATGGAAACGCGCGCGCACACACACTCACCCAAGAAAGACGCACACCACATGCGACAAAAACATCATATATTCGCACACACATGCGCGCCCGCACTCACACATCCATACTTTCGCACGCATACACATGATATACAGATAAACTACACCACATACAGCGAGAGACAGAGATAGACACGTAAAGCACACACGCGTAGATGTGTGTGCGCTCGTACACGCACACAGCACAGGACATACACTTACTCCATACCACACCGTAATTGCACCACACAGCATAACACGACACCACATCAAACTATGTTAAACCAGATCACACCGCACTACACCCCACCACACTATACCTCTCGGATACGCACGAAGAGAGAGAGACGTGCGCACGCACTGACACGCACGTCCACACGCTAGTATGCACACGCGCGCACGCGTACTCACACATACACATGTCGCATATACTCCACATATAGAGACACAGGCCCATTTACTGCAAGCAAAGAGTGGTTAAAATAACTAAAGAAACTTATTGCACATCAAATTTCAAGGAAAGCAATCTTCAAGTCAATGCTGGGGCAGAATTTTAATCTGAAAACACCTTGAATTATCGATGACCAGAACGTATACTTTCCATATCTACAGCAGTCTATCAAGAAATTCGTTGATAAAAATTATGATAATAAATCGTTCTTTAATTCCTAGAATATTAATTGAGTCGCAGTTGTCAGTATTTTGATGATCTAATAGAAGCGTAAATGGCTGAAGATTTATTTAAAGACTTGTTTTATAAGTGTATTATCTCTCAAGCAGAAAGCTATTTCATGGCGAAAAATTTGATTTTAAAGTTTTGTTGACTCTTGATAACGTTAGTAGACATTGTAAGAAACTGTCGAATATCCAAATGTGAAAATTGATTTTTCTTCCTCCTAATTGGACTTCATTGATACAGCTATTGAACCAAATTTTAAAATGTACTATATAACCAATTTTGCCAAACCATTTTCGACAGATTAGGAAATTCAAGTGTGGAAAGAATTTCCCTTTTAGAGTGTATTCTAACTGTGTCTATCAGCTTGTACGGAATTAAGCCATCAACAACGTGCAAATATAAATCGTCAATTTTTGAAAGAACTGCATCGAGAAGAATGTATAAAAGAGGAGAAATTGTTGGAATTAGTTGATGCATCTACCTCAAATGCCTTTTTTTATATGATAGAACTTCATTTTTTTCAAAATGATCCTTCAACATTGTTCAGTGCAAAGTTTAAAAGAAGATTATAAAACTACCTGGTTTCCTTTAGAAGAGTTTTGATAAAATTACAAAGTAAAACTATTTTTGAAACTAAAGATTAAAATTCGCACGATTTTTTCAGTTCATAATTTTATTGTATGAACTATAGTGCTATATTCAACAAACCAAAGTTCAAATATGTAAATATACAAATACATATTCATTGCCATTTGTGTTATAAAATTTTATTTATTAATCGTGTCCATCTTAATTTGATGTAATCAAATATGTTTAGTAGAACCCCTTTCCACAATAATTTTCATGTTTCGTATACGTATTTCGACAACTTAGTTGTCATCACCAGCAGATAACTAACACAGCGTCGCACTTGGAACCACGGTAAGAAGTCCGTACTAGACTGCAGAAAGTCAAACACTGTACGCGGTACAGGTCTAGTTGTGACTTTGTGCTTCGTACGAATTTTACTGTGGTTCCAGGTGTGACACTGTGATTAATTATCTGCTGATGATGACAACTTAGTTTTCGAGATACGTATACAGAACACGAACATTATTGTGGAAAGGGGTTCTATTAATATTATTAGATTAAATTAATCAACCACACCCTCCATCAACATTTACTTTTAACTTGGTGCTTTGAGAATACAATTTATATATATGTATATATATATATATATATATATGTGTGCGTGTGTGTGTGTGTAATGCAAAATAAATCGGGCTGCCTTATGTACAACTTATTTATTTCTCAGATTCACATAACATGGTTTCTATATAACACGTTACAAATTAATCTAATTTGCATTCAATCTGAATTTTCAATTACGCGGCAGTGACTTCCACATGACGCGGTACGAATTAATCTCATTTGTATTAATTCTGAGTTTACGAATTAATCACGTTATGGAAAAGTTGACTGAACCTCGAATTTTGGTTTGTCTCTTCAAAGCATGTAATAGTGCGCTTCTGTGAAAATTTACTTGTTGAAATCGACATTTAACCATTCCCATCGATATTTCTTCCTCATGTACAGGATTAATTTCTGAAGCGATTTCTGTAGTTATTAAGTTTCCATTTCTTTTGTGATATTGTTCGTAATCAAAGTTCTCATATTTATTTATTTCGCAATTTAACAAACGCATACACATACTGTCGAATTACAGCATTTACAAAATAAAAAAATGTTAAAAAGTTAGCCCAAGCAAACGTTCTCAAAGTAAGTGATTAATAATAGCCCACCCTATTTAAAAAATAACTAATATTTTCGCAAATTAGTATGAAAGCTAATAAAATAAAATTATTAAAGTATTATTAATTACGTAATTTAAATTTTAATGTTAAATGTTCCAATGTATATATTTATGTTTTGATTATGTTAGATGAAATATACACTAATACTTCTCTTATATACTACAGTTATGACTGTATTTAAAAAATTTTTATCAAATGTCCGACCACTTGTAAGTGAATGTAAATAAAGTTTTCAACGGCAATGATATTAAACATGGGATCGCAATCTAACAACTTTTATTGTAGATGCTTTTCTGTATTATACTGTTCATATTGTCTCAGGAAGGCCATTAAGGAATTAACATCAATCAACTTATAACCAAAAATTAAAATGGTTTAACAATTACGCCAGCCAATTTCATTTTGCTTTTATTTGACTTTAAATAATTCATGTAAATTTTTATTGCCAGTAAACATCAATTATTTGTCTTCACACTCGACCAACGATATTATCAATATGATATTATTAACAATACATGTTCATACATTAACACTTTTATGGTATGTGTTGGTTATTAAATTCGCTGTTACAAAAAATAATTGTAATTACGCATTTTTTAATATAATTTTAATTAATTTTTAATTTTATAGTTATATTGTAATATATTTTTCCATTATAGAAAAGATATTCATAGATTGTTTTCCCAACAAGGTCAGATTCAGGAAGCATTCCTTCTACAATAAAACCAAGAAAATATATAATTTCAGGTTTACAAAAACTAGAGTAAATTGTAAAGAAAGTAGTAAGGAACTCGTCACTTGTCAAAAAATTTTAGCTGAAATTGAATAAATTTAGAAAACATTCAAAAACTTTATAAAGAGTATATTATTATCAAACTTTAGAAAGTCTTGTTTGCCAAGCTACATAAAATGTGTTCAAATAAATTTTAATATTTAAAAACCATGGTTACTAAATAAAAATAGTTTTTATGTAAAATAAATAAGCACAAATGCCATGCTCTTAGAGAAAAAGAAATTCTGTTAACTAGGATTGATAATGTACAAGAAATACTAGCCGTCAATAATTCATCTGAAACTTTTAATCGAGAAGAAATAAACTTATTAAACAAAGGTTTAAAATATTATTTACCTAACCGTGATACTCCTACCGAGGAGATGATTGCAGGCATTGAAATATTTATTCAAAATTTAGAACCAAGTTCAAAAAACTTCTTTAGAGAGATTCGTAAGGTCCAAATTAAACAGAATTTACAACAAAAACAATAGTCAGTTAATCATGAATGGAACTCGATTAAAAGTCTCAAATCGAAAAACTGTTTTTATTTAAAAACAGATAATGGGAACAAGTTGGAAATTTTGGACAAAAGCGATTATTTTCAAAGAGTGAGAAACATAATTTCAGAAGGTTCATATGTTGATTTTGAAACAAAATCCATTTCCAAAAATGATTAGGAACACTAAAAACGAGTTAAAAAAATTATCTAAGGTTAGTATCTCCTGACAAGAATTATAGAATTAAGTTTGAGTAATCTGTTGATCCCTAGACTGTACTGTTTGCCTAAAATACATAGACCATGTAACACAATGAGACCAATTGTCTCAGGAATTAACTCTCCCACTTTCTTAATTTCAAAGTATTTTGTGAATGAATACAAAAATTTGCCCGAAAAACTTCAAAGCCTATCAGTTGCTAATTCAATAGAATTTATTCAGGTAATTTTGATGGAGCCTGTGGTTGATTAACTTGATCACTGAAGGTTGACATATAACCCCTTGCCACATTAATTTTCGTATTCTGTATACGTGTTTCGACGACTAAGTTGTCATTATCAGCAGATAATTAAACAGCGTCGCACCTGGGAAACTACGGCGAAAAATACCTGTACGAAAACAAAATCCGTACGCGGTATATTCGTTTCACATGATTTTTAAAAATTGTTTTACTTAAACTAGGATGAATAACATTAAAAAAGGAACACGGACATAACAGATAAATACCTACACGTGATTTATTGCACTGTCCCTTTTCTGTCATTTAGCAGACCGAATAGAGACGAATGGTTAGGCCCCACATCGATGTTTAACACATGGTCTTTATTCTTCAAAATGTACATACTTTCATAGGTATCTAATTCGCGATAATTACACACGTTTGCAGCGGTCGATTCGTTGGACCCAATTTTCGATGACTCGGCCACATAATTCGGCCGAAACGGCTGCTATTTCGCGTTCAATGTTGGCTCTGAGCTCTTCCAACGTTGTCGGTTTGTTGGCATAGACCAATGACTTGACGTAGCCCCAAAGAAAAAAGTCTAGAGGCGTTAAATTGCACGAACGAGGCGGCCAATCGACTGGTCCATTTCTTGAGATAACACGCTCATCAAACTTACTCTTCAATAAATCGATTGTAACGTGTGCTGTGTGGCTTGTGGCACCGTCCTGCTGAAACCACATGTTGTCCAAGTCCATATCTTCCAATTCGGGTCAAAAATAATCGGTAATCATGGCGCGATAACGATTACCATTCACAGTAACGTGACGATCATTATCGTCGACGAAAAAATATGGCCCTATGACGCCGCCGGCATGCAAACCGCACCAAACAGTTATTTTTTGTGGATGAAGTGGTGTTTCATGAAGCACATGTGGATTTTCACCCAACCAATAACGCATATTTTGCTTATTGACGAACCCATTGAGTCAAAAATGAGCTTCGTCACTGAAAATGATTTTGCGATGAAATTGATCATCTTGGCGCATCTTTTCCAGAGCCCAATCGGAGAACGTACGTCGCTTCAAATGGTCCATCGGCTTCAATTCTTGAGTCAGCTTGATCTTGTGTGGGTGTAAACCAGGGTCTTTACGCAAAATTCGCCATAAAGTGGTCTGGGCGATGCCCAACTCTTGAGAACGCCGTGGAATTGACTGATTTGGATCATTTGCTACGGACGTTTCAACGGCAGCGATATTTTCGACACTTCGACCAACCCGTTGTCTCACTGGCACGGCAACATCACACAACGAATATGTAGTCTCAAATTTTTGCACTAAACTTGTTACTGCCTGTCTACTAGAGCGAGAATTACGACCGAAAATCGGAGTTAACGCTCTTAAAGTAGCGGTCACCGACTCCGAATTTCTGTAGTAAATTTTTATAACTTGTAGACGTTGTTCGTTCGTGCACTTTACCATGATGAAAATGTTAAGTTTACTGAATAAATTGACAGTGACAGTTTTCGATGATTAGTGGAAGGGTGCGTTCACAAATTAAATTAAAAGTTGTCAAGTCCGTATTGGAAAACCCTTTATAAATGAGATACTATTTCATAATATAAAAAATACATCATTGAATTTTGAAAACATTTAACGGTTTTATACATACAGACAATCCGCAGACAACTTGTTTGCAAATTTACTCAGATGGCTGATATTGACCTTGTTAGGCATACATTCCATAATTTCATTAAGGAAGTACTTGCGATAAAAGGAATACCCACCAAAAGTCAACACGCGCACGCAGGGAACGATAGCGCAGACAAAATCGCAAACGGGGCAACTGCAGCCCAGAATGCGGAAACTTCATACAGGCTCGCATCGGAAAGGACGATAAAGAACGCGATAGCGTGGAAGTGCGACAACGAATGGCAACGAAGATGGGAGGACGCAGAGAACGGACGCTGGACCAAGAGATTTATAGGCAGCGTGGTTTAAAGAAATGAAGGTCGCCTTGTCGTACCTAGCAGTGCAGCCGATGACCAGCCACGAGAATTTCAAAGTGTACCTGCACAAAATCGGAAGAAGGGACAACCCAAATTGTCATTGTGGTGCGATCGATATGGCGGAACACGTCCTCTTCGAATGCCCATACACGGAAGGCTAGCTCAAAGTTACAGTAAGGGTCGCAACTGTGGTCGGTCACAGGTGATCGCTCGCGCCGAAGATATAAAGGACGAGGAAAACGAAGGATTGGTGGCGATTTTTCAGCATCGCGGCTGAAAAACTTCAGTGGGTTGAGCATGAACACCGTCAGAAGAAAATAAAGAGTATAGTAATAGTGAGTTCTCGAAAACGGAGAGGATGAACGAACTTAGTTTGTAAGGCGTCACGCGTGGTTCCCCGGAGCCAAAGATTATGCTTGAGCTAAATTCTAGAAGAACCGAGGGCCTACCGGCAGGCATGGAATCAGCTGACCACTTGTAGAGAGCAACACGGAGGATTAGACATCGTGGCACAACGTATGGCGCCATGCAAACAACACGCCAGTCCGCGTCGAAAGGACGCGCCATCTCACTGAGTTGGTATCAAGCACACAGTGTGGAACGAAAAGATGGCACAAGGCGTGACCGTGAAACCATCTGTAGCCCGCAGAAAGGCAACTTATACGAGGACGGGGACCCTAGCGCAGAGCACTCCATCGCAGGACCTGCCCTTGCCCACGTAACGGGGACGGCGATTTAACAAGCTACCCAGGTAAAGCTGTGGTGTCCGTGAAGCGCCGCCTCGCACCTTGTGTGGTGGTCATATCTCGATAGAGCTGCGTGAAAAAATAATGTATCAAGAAGTCACGCGCGGGACCGGGCTTGAGGCCATACAACTAGTCCGATTCTTCAAACGCAGTGGCGCGAAACATTCATTACACGAGCTCGCCAGCACAATGTACACCACAAAGGAGCGCTCGCACTTACACGAACACAAGGGCATGCAAACATACCACACTTACACATGTGCCTGTACTGAGACAAATTCCACAACCTGGCCAGAGAAGGACGACCACAGCACCCGCCACATGGATAACTTGGGACTAAAAAAAATTAAAGCTAAGTAGTTAGTGTAATTACTCGTAGTACTCATTCAGTTCCTCGCGGGGTAATTGAATTTAATTATTCGATTTTAGTCTGAATTAATAATTTTATTTATTTAAATACAGTTTGATTTTTCTAAATTTGTAAAAGTCATTTCAATTTCGATTTTAGCTAGAATTAGTAACGCTATTAGGCTGATTTTATTTATTTTCAGATTGAATTGTTGATTTTATTAAATCTATTTAATTTATTAAGTACTTGAGTACCAGAGTTTAAATTAATTCGTATTTGGTCGGTTAGTGCAACTTGGAGTTTCGGTTTTACTTGTTTAATTTTATTATTTTGCGCTTAGTTTACGTTAAATTTCGTGTCGAATAGTTAATTTATTAAATATGGCCGTCAAAAACGTTAGGCAACCGGAAGAGAACAGTAGATTCCCGAAGGGAGGGCTTAGTTAGTACACAGGTGCGAATGCAGAAATTTCGTACGGACTTGCGTCTGAGGAAACAGTAAAGAACGCGATAGGAAATAAATGCGAAAGTGAGTGGTAGCAGCGATGGGCAGATGCAACAAATGGACGCCGGACAAAGAGCTTCAAGGCGAAGAAGTTCAAAGAGATGAACGTGGCATTATTGTGACATATCTGCACAGAATAGGAAGGAGGGACGACCCCAATTGTTAATGTAGAGTGATTGATACGGCGGAACACGTTATCTTCAAATGCCCGGACATAGAGGACTGGCACGAGATAACGGCTAGGACCGCAACAAGCCAGACGCAGATGACCGCGGCAGACGGAAGACGAATGAACGACGACGAGACGAAGGAATGGTGGAGTTTCTTCACCACCGCAGATGGGAGACTCCAATGACTCAGACAGGTAGGAAATTTGTGTAGTAATCAACAACGGGAATCAGGAACGGGGGTAGGTGCGAATTCGTAGTTCGCACCTACCTGAACCTAGGACCTAGCTTGTTGTGCTATAGCCTGTCAGACTGAAGAGACCTGCCGGCACGTCTCGCACAGCTTACCGCACGTGAAGAGCAGCACGGAGAAACAGACATCGCAGCGCAAAGTACGGTACCGCGTCAACAACACGCCAGTCCGCGTCGGAAGGATGCGCCAACTCGCTGAGATGGCGTCAAGACACACACACGAGCGTAGCGCATGTAGTGTGCGCCGTGCTCCCGCATAACTGAACCAGTAAGATGACATAGGACGTGACTGTCACGGCCTCTGTAGCCCACTGGTGGGCTTCTTATTCTGGGAGGATGACCCTGGCGTTGCCCAAACTTCGCAGAGTAGTGAGTCTAGGGACTACCCAGGTCGAGCTATGAAATCACTGAGGCGCCCCTGGAAAGAGCTCGAGCCTCTACGGCTGACCTGATTCTTCGAACGTAGGCCCGAAACGTTTATACACACATACACATCACGAACGCGACAGAACATTATGCACACAGAGGTGCGCCCGCACTTACTCTAAAACACAGACATGCAAAGAATACATGTAGACTAATTTAGTACGTAGACTTCCGCGGTCGTGGTCCATGCTATCTGCTTCTGGGTTTCCGGGCTGGAACCGCGTCACTAGTATATCTGCCGACGTTTCGTACCCATTTGTATGGGACATCTTCAGGGCTGAACATACGGACACGCAAGCCAGGAGGACATACTCCCAGGAAGACGACTACGACGACCAACCATAGACGAAGTGGGATAAGTTGAGTTAATAGTTCTTTTTTTATTTTGATGAGCATGTAGAATGAATGAGAGACATTCCACAATCAATTCCTGCTTTGAACGATGAAATTATTCGTGTCATTGGTGAGATAGAGCCTCAATTATGTCAAAATGTCATTGAAAATTTTCACAAAAGAGTGGACGTCTGTGGAGCTGCAAGAGGAGACCATTTGGCAGATATTATTTTTCGCATATAAATGTCATAACTGATACTTCAATTACCAATAAAAAGTTTTCGAAAGTGAATGCAAATTATGTGTTTTATTTATTCTTTAAAAAAACCGCGAAATTTGAAACACCCTTTACTTCCATGAGTTACGATTTTATTATGAGTATAGAATGATTCTATTTTCACATTTTCCTTGGTTAATAAATATACTTCAATTCGGATTCATAAAACCCACCAAGAATATTTTGTTTTTCAGAATCCTGTAAGGAGTATAGTACGTTCCAGGATAGGTGTTTTGCACTTTATTAAATGTAAATATTTCGTTGGACTAATCTGGGATATACATTTTTGGAATACGTGTCCATATTTGCTGATAGGAACCGAATCTTCAACTTTGAATTTAGTAATTCTTAGACCGATAACTTTGATATTATTATGAACACTTCTAAAAATACTTTTAACATTTCTTTGATTAGCTTCTATGAGTCCATGCTTTGTTGTCCTATGGATGGTATTATTATAATCGTTGACTACTTTCGGCAAAATTTCTATCCAACGGTAACTTCCATTAAAACTGAATTCCTTCCACATCTTATTTTTAAACGTTATTAAAACCTTCTATAATTAAACTTTTTAAATTGGGAATTGTACTATAATGGTTAATATTATACCGGTCGATAAGTTTCTTGAAATGTACATTATAAAATTCCTTTCCTTGTTCGCTTTGAACGTTTCTCGAAATATTTTTCTTCCCTGTTACGAATATGGATTCCATGGCTTTCATTACTTCGTTCGCTGTTTTTTTCTTACAGGAATCGTACAAGCAAATTTTGATTTTTGAATTAATACATACGAAAATATATTTGAAATTATTATTCAGGGTATTATTTCAACCAAATCGATTTGAAATAAATTCCGCAATCCTTTTATTATAACCCGTCGTCTAGGATACCTTCTTCGTATGTATTTGGTTTACGATATCCCTTTTAATTGATGATATTTTCTACTATTTCGGCAATTACTGCTTCTGTACGTTTCGATGTCGGTTTTGGATAAACGTACTTCGAGCTGAACTTTGTTCCTTCTACCAATGTCATTGGTTTTTTTGAGATCAAATAAGTGTCAATTTGCAGCACTGCTAATTTCTCATCTGAATAATTCACATATATAATCTTTCCACGATGTAACTTATTCTTACGTAAACTACGGCGAAAAACACCCGTACGAAAACAAACTCCGTACGCGATCCGTACCGTTGAGAAGCAAAATGTACACTCTTAGTTGTCGAAATACGTATACAGAATTCGAAAATTAATGTGGCAAGGGATTATATATCAACCTTCAGTGATTAAGTGAATCAACCACAGACTCCATCAAAATTACCTTCTTAACTCCAAGTTGGCGATCCGTTTTGTACTTTAATTTTTTTTATGTAATAATTGTTAAATTTATAGAATATAGAAATACAACAAGAATTTCATAATCTATCTATTCTCTCAAATAATTACAATATTATTTCTATAATAAGAACATTTTACTAAAAGTTTATACGTAAAGAAGCAAGAAGTGGACGAAAATATATCAATGAATTAAGAAAGCTAGTTGTGGAGTGTTTATTCATACATAAATGTTAAACGGCATTGTAATAGGCTCATTTCAGTGATGAACCGAACTAACTATACCTTGTCTCAGAATAAGAAAGAGTGCTTCAAATATTGCGCCAAAATAGTACATATTTTTAAGAGATTTCATTGGTTCTTGAACATGCAAGTTTAATATCGATAAATGAATGCCAGATATCCCCCATTTTTCATAACCTGTAAACGTTTAATTTCATTTTTGCATTGTTTTACTATATTTTTCCGTATTATTTAATCAAATCTGTACTTATTCAAGTACAAAAATAAACTAAGTAGTCACCAACGTTCTAGCAAACAGTTCGTATCACCACTCAGAAAGCGTGAACGGCTGGAACACCTGACGCATGATGAAAAACAAACGGTTTTGAATATATATATATATAATGTTAACGCTGCAAACTCCACCAATGGGAACGACAGCAATTGTTACGAACATCTCTGAAACGCTACGTAAGTTGTAGGTATTACTTCTATAACAATATATTATAAGGAATGTACTGTAGGGCTGCCCAAATCAACTGTATATCGAGTTATCCAAGAATATAAAAAGACAGATGAAGTCAGCCCTCCGAAAGAACGAGTAGACAGGCATCCAAGGCTTCTAGAATTTGATAAATATGTCAAAAGTACTGTACGACATATGGTGCATGGTTTCTTTTTTAAAAACGAACTTCCAACACTTAATAAAATATTGGGAGAAATAATTAGAGATGAAGTTCATACCAAAAATGAGTCGAGCAACTCTACACAGATTCTTGAAACTCATTAATTTCAAATAAGTGTTAATGAAAATTTGTTCATATTATAACATATTCATATTTAATTTATATTTCATGTATGTAAAGCGTAATATGCTAATAAAAAAGGATGAAGTTATCAGGTGGAGAAGAAAATATCTGACAACAATAAAATATTACAGAGATGAGAGTCGGCCAATATTTTACCTAGACGAAACATGTTTAAATGAGGGACACACAAGGAAAAAGTTTGGATTGATCCAAGTATAGCAAGTGCATGACAAGCTTTTGTTGAAGGATCATCCACAGGATTAAAAAGCCCTAGTAGTAAATTAATAATACTCCACATAGAATTTGAATTTCGATTTGTGGAGGATGGACTGCTGCTTTGTGAAGATAGAAAAACAGCTGTATACCATGATGAAATGAATGGTATTATTTTTGAGGAATAGTTTGAACAAGTATTGTCTAGGTTGCCAGATAATGCTGTTATCATAATGGACAATGCATCATATCATTCACGCAGAGTGGAAAGTCATCCAACTTGTTCATGGAAGAAAACTGCAATCCAAGACTAGCTACGTTCCAAAACTATTGAGTATAATGCAGAAATGTTACGTGCTGAATTATTGCGTTTAGTATGTCTTCATAAGGAACAATATAACATATATGTAACTGATCAAATGCCAGCTGCTGCAAATAAAACTATATTGAGGTTACCACCATATCATTGTAAAGTCAATCCAATTGAAATGATTTGGGCACAAATAAAAAGTGAAGTTGCTTCAAAAAATACTACATTCAAAATGTCACATGTACGGGAAGTTTTGATGGAAGCAATTACAAATGTTACAATGGATAATTGGAAGGATTGTATCAACCATGTGATTAAAGTAGAAAAACGAATGTGGGACTTAAATGGGTTAATGGATGATATTGTGGAACCATTTATTGTTTGTGTTGGAAACAGTGATAGTGAGTGATTTATTGTCAAGCACAAGTGAATCCGATTAGTTGTACTGCTAATGTTTCTTCTATATTTATAATCTTTGTTGTATTTTTGATGGAGTTTTATAATAAAATTTAACAGTAGTTTACATTTTACCCTGAATTTCACGAATAAATTTGATATGAATATCAATAATTTATGACTTACAAATATACATATACATATTTATAAATATATATATATTACAAAGTATTATTTCGTCTAAACTACTAGTTTATTTAATAGCCGCTAGATGTCAGCTGTCTTCTGTTTTTCTTGGTAACCGTCATATGTTTAAAATGGCTACTACGCAGTAGAAATCATTTTCCGTTCTCGAGTTTGCGAAGTGCAATTCCGTGATACAGTGCAAAGACGTTTCAGATTGAGCTACCAAATTTTACCTCCGAATGGGTGGAACATTCGCAGATGGTGTCGACAGTTTGTAGATACAGGATGTGTACATAAAGGAAAGAGTCCTGGCCGCCCTCGTGTTTCTGAAGAAAGTGCGTGAATATCTAAATGAAACTCTACCGAACCGTTGGATTGTTCGTCAATGAACTGGCGACTTAGCATGTCTCGGCTGGGCTCCACAGTCACCAAATTTGACACCCTGTGACTTCTTCCTGTAGGGTTTCGTTAAAGACAACGTTTATGTACCACCACTCCCACAAAACCTGGAAGAGTTGAAAAACCGGATCCGTACTGCCGTACTGATGTGATATTGTTCGTGTCGCTCATGAAGGATATATTATACATCTATATATATATATTGAGAGGTTCGTAAATATGTGTGTAAAGTTTCATATTGGTATGTCTTAAAGTTTAATAAATATATATATATATATATATATTCTTTTTGAATATATATATTACTTTTCTATTGAAAAGAAAATTTCATGAAATATTTATTTTAATAATATTTAATCTTAATTTTGAATAGATTGTACATATTAATCCAAAGAGTAACGTTTGTACAATCATACTTCCATTAAAATTAATTTTTTTCATTTCTTTTTATATAATAAAAAAAAAGATTAATATTTTTGACAAACTACTACATTCGCAACTGTTTATGTTTTATTTTTATGGTAAGTTACATTTTTAAGCTAAATATGTGTTCTGCGTTTTAGCTGAATATTTGAATCACTCCTTATTCTGAGACAAGGTTTAATTGTTTTAAACTAAATTTTTAAATTCGTCTTCACTTGTTTTTTCTAATTTAAGAACATAAAGTTTAACTTACGAGTGAAATAAGGAAAATATGTAATAGTAGGGATAGGCATGTTTTAATATTTAAAGAAAGAAATAAACATTTATAGGACTTTTTGATTTTATTTTATGAATAAAATATAATTAAGCATCAATCGATATTAACTGTTCAATAAATCTAAATTTGCAAAATTCAAATATTACAAATGATTCAATGCAGTCAACATCAATTATGTTAACTGCTCAATAAACCTAGATTTGCAATAAGGTTGATATATAACCCCTTTCCACATTAACTTTTGTAGATTCTGTATACGCATTTCGACAACCAAGTTGTCATCATCAGCAGATAATTTCAAAGTGTCGCACATCTTGGTTCTGAACGGTGTGGATCGCGTACGGAGTTTGTTTTTCGTACAATTTTTTCGCCGTGTTTTACCAGGTGCGACACTTTGAAATTATCTGCTGATGATGACAACTTGGTTGTCGAAATGCGTATACAGAATCTACAAAAGTTAATGTGGAAAGGGGTTATATATCAACCTTATTGATCAAGTCACTCAACCACAGGCTCCATCAAATTCAACTAGATTTGCAATATGGAATCATTCGCAAAATTCAAATATTACAAATGGTTCAATGTTGTAATTTTAGATTTATTTAAAAATGTAACAACAGTTTACAAATAAAAGGAATAAAGTTTGTGTCTTTATTTTTAAATAATCAATATTTTTTTTATCATAGTTAGACGCATATGTAAGAGATGGGGCTGTCAAATAAAATTAATTCATTTGCTCCTCAAGAGTGGTCCACTATATCTTTAGTTCAGCGCAGTTATAAATACGTTTATGTTCATTTGTATTCGTGTTAGATTTTTGTGAAAGTTATAGTACGTGGCGATAATTTGTCATTCTTTTTATTTCATTGGAAGTGTGCAGTTTATATAAGTTCGATATATAATCATGAAATACAGTGTATGTATTTTGATATTCCTCGTTTTAATTTCCAGTAAAGTATGTAACTCATGTATAGAACCAAAAGTAACCGTAACGACATTTACTACTCAAGATGCTACTATAGTAACTAATATTGCATATATTACCGAATTTAATGTTCAGTGTGGTGCTGGTAGAATATCGAATCTTTATGCTGATATTGATGGAAATATACAACCAGTTTCAGTGATAGGGCCTGATGGTTATCAAGTAGTAATTTTGTGTTTATATTTAACCTAAAATTAAATGTTATGTTTAATTTCAGGTGAGTTGGACTGAAGAAATTGCAATTGCTCGAAGTGGTGAAAGAGTAGTTCATATATATGATGAAGAAGGTTATACAGCTTTAAGAAAAGCAGTACGTAATGGCGATGATATATCAAGTATTTCAGAACTTTTCGTGTTATCCATAAATCATCCTGGTGCATTTAGCGGTCCATTGCTGAAAAGTGAATTTCTTGCAGCAATTCTGTCAGTTTTTGTGGCATACATTGCATTTAGTTCAAGATCAAAGTTGTTGTCATAATATTCACTTCAAAATTTTTTTTTATTTTTCAATAATATTGTTAATTTTCCAAATATGTCCTACATTTTTTAAATAAATTATCTGATGTATTGGTACTTTGTTTGTATAACAAATATGTTTTGAATCGGAATAATTTATTTTGTGTTAAAACAAATAAAAGTAGATGAAATCTTTAATCAGTGCTGTATTTCATGTAATACTATTAGAAATGAGCTTTCATATTTTATCTAAACATTAGGCTTGTTTTATATATATATATATATATATATATATATATATATATATATATATACATACATTACCATAAGTGAATGTAATGGATATGGATGTTTAAGCAATATGCCAAGAAATTTGTTTTTCAATCTGTGATAATTCTTACTTATGGCTTTATGAAGTAGCAATATTGGGTATATGAAGCTTTGTAATCTTTTAGTATGGAATCAAAGCAGTTTATTATATATATTTTGGAAATAGAATAATGAAAATATGGAGATGCTGTACTTTATCTTCAAATTTAAGCTATATCAAATAGGATTTTATCACTATTTTATAGATCGAAGACAAAAACAGCGGCTGAAATGTAATTTGTTGAGTACATTAATATAATTCATATTTTCGTTATACTTCATGATTGGATGTAGCTGTTGATCAACTACTCCACTTCTCGCTTTTTATCTAGAACATAGATAACAAACGTATTTATCTTGAAATTTGAAGTGAGTCAATTGTAACAGTTTCTTTTAGTCTTCCCGATAAAATAGGTACTTCAGATTTTAGTTTCTTATTAAAAAAAGAATGTACACAATATAATCCTTAGTATTACAGTTCAACCCAAAAGAATCAGTAGCTATCAAAGAAAGCCAGATAAAATTGAATAGTGCTGGTGTTCACAAACTATTCATATAATTTACATTGTACAAGTAAATGTCATAAAAACTGTAAAATACTTCATTAACATTAGTCGTAGATTAAATGCAAACAGTGCTATGTACTCTATTTACTTATAATCGAATTTTTTATATATGTAAAATAAGAGAAGGTACTATAGAACAAATGATATTAATCAAATCATTTCATAAATAAAGAACTCAAGAAATTTTCAAAATATGTTAAATACTTTACTTTTGTATTAAGTTACAAAATATATCTTTGTAATTCTACACGTCGATTCAGCTGTGAAAATGCACCTTAAATGCGTAATAACAATTTCTGAACATTTAACCTCAGGATGCATAACCGATTTAATATAATTTAATTTAATAAACTCGATCAATAAAATATACTATTATATCTATTAGGTATTGCTATAAAGATATTTAAGTAAGTCATTGATCGTCGATAATAAAATAATTATCATGTTACGTCGAGACTCGGAGGTCCAAATTCTACATCCTGCACTGAGAAAAATCAAGTGGTTTAAACAAATCATGATTAGAGATGAACAAAACGTTTTAAAAATGATGTAATTATTTAGAACATTCAGAAACCATAGTTTCGGTATTTCGTTTTTTTAAAATTAAATGACACAATTTTTGTCGAAACAACTTGAAGTTTCTATGAAATAATCGGTTTTCGTTGATTCTCTAAACTGAACTAATAATATATTACATTTCTAAAATTTTAGGTATTTTATCTTGAACATGATTACATAATTAATTAACAAAATATAAATAGTATGTATTTACATTGAGAGCTATTCTGTATTAATAAATTAACTATTTTAAATAGTTGTAATCGGGGAGTATAATGTTAAATGGGAAGTAGTGGGATAGTGTTTTATGTCTATACGGGGATAAAAGATGGCAGAATATACAGAAACTGTTGCCGTCTTAATGAAAACCGCTTGTTTTATTTACATTTAATTATATTATATACATATTAGCAAGGGTTAACAGTTGAACTTGAGCTCATCTTAAAGTTTTGAATTTGTTTCTAAATAAAAACGTTTAATACTATTTTTTTATCTTATTCAATGTAATAGTAATTATGTACATGTAATCATATATAAATTTTAATATTTTTAGAATTATTAAACATGCCAAGTGGACGATGTTATACTGCAAATTGTAATCAAGAATGGTCTGTACTTCATGAATTTCCAAAAGCGATCTCGTCCTAGTTTGAACACTGAATCGCTACGGGAAATTCTCATTTGTTAAATAGGACCATTGAGAATAAACGATACACATTTACCATTTATAGAAAGCATTTTGAGGCACTATATCTAACACGAAGTAATAGATTAAAATCAAATGCCATACCAACACTATTTACCAGGTAAATAATCTTTTGTAATATATTTAAGTGATCCACTTATAAATGCAATTATAACAAATATTGTTTTGTATAATTTAAAATCAGTTCACTTTGCTGCCACCAAAAAAGAAAATATAAAGTTGATCACCAATCATATATTAAATGACATTCAGAACATGCCATCAACATTGAAATGTGCCATAGAAACATACTGATTCAAGTAATATAATTGAAACAATAGTACACAAAAGCCTTTGCTCCCATATTAAGAAGAAAAATGCCAACTTAACAGGTAAGGATTCTTTTTTGGAGTACTTTAATCATTTTATATGGGTTCTAGTAAATTCACAGTTTCTATATCATCTGTTATATTTTAATATTACTTTATGAGAAAAATATACATACAGATGATCACTTGAGTAAACGACTGCATTTTACTCAGTCTCATTTAATATTAAAGTATTAAATTTGTCACCTAAAATTTCCATCTCTCGAAATGACTACATTTTTCTAGAACCGCCGCTGGTCATCTTATGTATGTCATACAGTATATTTATTACATTTACTTAAACTCTATAGTATTTTATCTATTACATACAGTATTCGTATATGAATTATATCTTACTATTACATAATCTTTATTTCTGTAATTAATAACTTTATTGTATAATTTTTTTTTACAGGCAGGACTTTAAATTTGATAGGAAAGTCACATGGAAAACATTTAGCCCCAAATGAAAAAGCTTTTTATAAAGAAATTCTTTCGTTTAAAGAAAAATATAACAAATGTTTAGAAAAAAATGTAAATTTTTGAAGAATATGTAAAATATTGTAAGACATTTGGTATTGTATCATTTTAATGAAATAGCCATTAAAGATAAAATGGATTCATTTGCACAAACATTTTTCAGTTCTCAATTAAGGAACTGGAATAGAAGGAAAACAGGGAAACGTTTTACGTTTGAGAATAAGATTTTATCAGTAAAATTGTATAAACAGTCTTCCAAAAGTTATAGATATTTAAGTAAACTTTTTGTATTGCCGAGTATCCACACTCTAAAGAAATGATTGCAATCCATCCACATAAAACCAAGTATATGAGAAAATCTTTTCCATACATTGCTGTTAAAACGAAATACCTTTCTAAGATTCACAAAGTGTGTATTATTGCATTTGATGAAATGAGTTTACAACCTCATTTAGAATTCTTAAAAAGCAAGGATATGGTAGAAGGTTTTGTCGAAGATGGCTGTAAACGCACTATTGAAATTTCGGATCTAGTACAGGTCTAGAGGTTAAAGGGGGTTTACAAGAAGTGGAAGCAACCCATTGCATACACTTTTTGTAAATCAACGACGCCTGCAGCAGATATCGCCCGCAATTTCAAAACCATAGAAAAATTACGGAATGCGGTTTACAAATTATTACGTCCATTTGTGACCAAGGTACCACAAATGTTAGTGCAGTTAACATGCTTGTAAAAGAAACACGGCGAGGTATCACTAGAGGAGAGAAAGTGATTGTAGAAATGGTATTATTATAGACAGTGGTTCCTCTATTTGATCCTCAACATCTATTGAAGAGTTTAAGGAATAATCTTTTAACAAAGACTGAAATTTGAAATGGATCGTGTAGAAAGAACAGCTAAATGGTCTCACATTATTGATGCCTATAATATAGATATTAGCATGGGAGACTTGTGTATAATGCCGAAACTTTCTATGATTCATGTCATTCCAAGCAAAATTAAGAAAATGAAAGTTTCTCTTTGTACACAGTGCCTCTGTAGCAGCTGGTGTTTATTATTACAGTGATAATAAAAAATATATCCAACTGTACTCTCAGGGAAAAGATACAGCTCGTTTATGTAGTTTTCTAGACTAGTTATTTGACACAATTAATGGAGGTGTTGAAAATACTTGTGTAGGAAAAAATTAATGTATAACAGCGTCGCCACAAGCAAATTTTTGGAATAAGGCTATTGTTGTTTTAGATAGCATGAACTTTGTACAAGAAAAATCCAATGATAGAATTCGACTTCCAGTCATCGATAATTTTATCTTTAAAAGGATATCAAATGATCAAAAAAGTTTTAAGAAATCTTGGTTTTCAATATTTGAATACAAGAGTATTCAATCAAGACTTTAGAAAACTTTTTTGGTCAAGTTAGACAGTTCGGTTGTCGTAATACCAATCCAACTTATTCTTGTTTTGTACCTCATTTAAAAAGTTTGTTGATTGGCAACTTCGCTGCATTACATTCTAAGGGTTCAAACTGTGAAGATCTGATAGACCTTTTGTACCTAAACAGTTGCTCACCTCTGTACAACGAAAAGTAGCACAACCCTCTGCAACTGAAAAATTCCTGTTGCTACCACAACTTTCACTATCAGAAGTAAATTTTGATGCATTGGTTTATATTAGTAAGTAGATTGTTGCAAAGAAAGTGCAACTTTTTTTTGTAATAGTTCTACATGTTCTTATAATGATGGAGATGCACCTCAAAAATTAATTAAATTAATAGAATATGAAGGTTCGTGAACATTTTTTATTCATTTTAAATAAACTTCATCTACACATTAAATGGTTTCTGTGCAAGCGTTTACACAAAAAAAAGGCGTAGTAAATAATTTAAATGTGGCATTTCTACAAGATTTTTTTTTTGGTTTTAGAGAATGTGAATATTTAATAGATTTAAAGACGTCTATGATCAAACACTTTATTCTATTGAAAATGTTTTGTAGACAATAGTTAAACATAATACTTAAAATAAACCACGAAAGTTTGCCGGTGTATCGATAACGCTGCAAAATACGAACATATACCAGCATTTGCCTAATTCATCGGTAGTCATATGTGTTAAAGAAAGAAAGGGCGAAACGTTTTTCTAATAGAGTTACGCGCTATATCTTGTCAAGAAATCGTGAAAAAATAGTAGGTATAATTTCGAAAGTAATATTATTTTGATATACGCACGCACGCACACACACAACTATGGCGTGTGACTTGTCTAGGGCCTTCGACTGTGTGTAGAGTGACATGCTTTTGCGGAAGTTGGAATGTTATGGCATTCGTGGTCAGGTGTCGAGGTTGTTGCGTTCCTATTTCGAAGGGCGAGGGCAGGTTGTTTGTTCACTTTAATGGCATAACGAGTGAACTAAAGACCACCAGATATGGAGTGGCTCAAGGATCTCTTTTGGGTCCTCTTCTGTTTTGCCTGTACGTCAATGACCTTCCGCAACATGTCACGCAAATGGTTGTGCATTACGCTGATGACACAACGTTTCTATGTAGAGGGAAGAGCGATCAGCAACTTGGAGAAAGGGCTCACGAAACGCTGTCGGAGGCCATGGCATGGTTTTCGGCAAACAAGCTGGTCCTGAATGAAGCCAAAACTGTCAAACTGGCATTCACTTCCAAAAGGAAAGAAACTCCCGCGAATGCAGGGTCAGTGAAAATATTGGGAATAAATTTAGATACCAGACTAACCTGGAAGGATGAAGTGGACGCCCTCTCGAAAAAACTCTCTTGTGCAATATATGCTGTGGGGAGAATCAGAGCCATTACAAATAAGGAAACTGCAAAAACAGCTTATCACGCACTTTTTCACTCGCGGACGGCATACAGTATCCAACTATGGGGCGATTCAGTGCATGCAAATGACATTTTTAATTTACAAAAGAAGGCATTACGAGTAATAGAACAAGTTAATATAACGTGCCGTTACGGCACATTGTAGACCTATATTCATAAAAAATAAAATAATGACGTTGGCCTCCACTTACATATACAAGCAATTACTGCGCGCTAAACGAGAGCTACCAACCCAGAAAAGGAAAGGAGAGGGAAGAGCAATACAACTGAGATCCAGACAACAAGTACTTCTTCCCAACCATAGGCTACGTACTACTGCTGCCCAACACAAACATTTGGATATGTTTAACAGGTTGCCATTTTTCGTGGACTGAAAAACCCATTTTGAAATTCAGAAATGACATAAAAACATTTCTTTTACAAAACGGATTCTACACAGTAACGGAGTTCCAAGAGCAGATTAAATTAATCAAATATTAAACTGTATGTTCTGCTTTGTGCACACATATGTTTACACCACACTTACACACACAGTACATATACACGTACATACACACACAGACCATCATAGACAATGACGTT